>JANJXV010000734.1:405000-407500 GCA_024803745.1 Megascapheus bottae | reverse complement strand
CCTAACCTAACCCTAACCCTAACCCTAACCCTAACCCTAACCCTAACCCTAACCCTAACCTAACCCTAACCCTAACCCTAACCCTAACCCTAACCCTAACCCTAACCCTAACCCTAACCCTAACCCTAACCCTAACCCTAACCCTAACCCTAACCCTAACCCTAACCCTAACCCTAACCCTAACCCTAACCCTAACCCTAACCCTAACCCTAACCCTAACCCTAACCCTAACCTCCTAACCCTAACCCTAACCCTAACCTAACCCTAACCCTAACCCTAACCCTAACCCTAACCCTAACCCTAACCCTAACCCTAACCCTAACCCTAACCCTAACCCTAACCCCTAACCCTAACCCTAACCCTAACCCTAACCCTAACCCTAACCCTAACCCTAACCCTAACCCTAACCCTAACCCTAACCCTAACCCTAACCTAACCCTAACCCTAACCCTAACCCTAACCCTAACCCTAACCCTAACCCTAACCCTAACCCTAACCCTAACCCTAACCCTAACCCTAACCCTAACCCTAACCCTAACCCTAACCCTAACCCTAACCCTAACCCTAACCCTAACCCTAACCTAACCCTAACCTAACCCTAACCCTAACCCTAACCCTAACCCTAACCCTAACCCTAACCCTAACCCTAACCCTAACCCTAACCCTAACCCTAACCCTAACCCTAACCCTAACCCTAACCCTAACCCTAACCCTAACCCTAACCCTAACCCTAACCCTAACCTAACCCTAACCCTAACCCTAACCCTAACCCTAACCCTAACCCTAACCCTAACCCTAACCCTAACCCTAACCCTAACCCTAACCCTAACCCTAACCCTAACCCTAACCCTAACCCTAACCCTAACCCTAACCCTAACCCTAACCCTAACCCTAACCACCTAACCCTAACCCTAACCCTAACCCTAACCCTAACCCTAACCCTAACCCTAACCCTAACCCTAACCCTAACCCTAACCCTAACCCTAACCCTAACCCTAACCCTAACCCTAACCCTAACCCTAACCCTAACCCTAACCCTAACCCTAACCTAACCCTAACCCTACCCTAACCCTAACCCTAACCCTAACCCTAACCCTAACCCTAACCCTAACCCTAACCCTAACCTAACCCTAACCCTAACCCTAACCCTAACCCTAACCCTAACCCTAACCCTAACCCTAACCCTAACCCTAACCCTAACCCTAACCCTAACCCTAACCCTAACCCTAACCCTAACCCTAACCCTAACCTAACCCTAACCCTAACCCTAACCCTAACCCTAACCCTAACCCTAACCCTAACCCTAACCCTAACCCTAACCCTAACCCTAACCCTAACCCTAACCTAACCCTAACCCTAACCCTAACCCTAACCCTAACCTAACCCTAACCCTAACCCTACTACCCTAACCCTAACCCTAACCCTAACCCTAACCCTAACCCTAACCCTAACCCTAACCCTAACCCTAACCCTAACCCTAACCCTAACCCTAAACCCTAACCCTAACCCTAACCCTAACCTAACCCTAACCCTAACCCTAACCCTAACCCTAACCCTAACCCTAACCCTAACCCTAACCCTAACCCTAACCCTAACCCTAACCCTAACCCTAACCCTAACCCTAACCCTAACCCTAACCCTAACCCTAACCCTAACCCTAACCCTAACCCTAACCCTAACCCTAACCCTAACCCTAACCCTAACCCTAACCCTAACCCTAACCCTAACCCTAACCCTAACCCTAACCCTAACCCTAACCCTAACCCTAACCCTAACCCTAACCCTAACCCTAACCCTAACCCTAACCCTAACCCTAACCCTAACCTAACCCTAACCCTAACCCTAACCCTAACCCTAACCCTAACCCTAACCCTAACCCTAACCCTAACCCTAACCCTAACCCTAACCCTAACCCTAACCCTAACCCTAACCCTAACCCTAACCCTAACCCTAACCCTAACCCTAACCCTAACCCTAACCCTAACCCTAACCCTAACCCTAACCCTAACCCTAACCCTAACCCTAACCCTAACCCTAACCCTAACCCTAACCCTAACCTAACCCTAACCCTAACCCTAACCCTACTAACCCTAACCCTAACCCTAACCCTAACCCTAACCTAACCCTAACCCTAACCCTAACCCTAACCCTAACCTCCTAACCCTAACCCTAACCCTAACCCTAACCCTAACCCTAACCCTAACCCTAACCCTAACCCTAACCCTAACCCTAACCCTAACCCTAACCCTAACCCTAACCTAACCCTAACCCTAACCCTAACCCTAACCCTAACCCTAACCCTAACCCTAACCCTAACCCTAA
This sequence comes from Megascapheus bottae, assembly GCA_024803745.1. Lineage (NCBI taxonomy): Eukaryota > Metazoa > Chordata > Mammalia > Rodentia > Geomyidae > Megascapheus > Megascapheus bottae. Next base: position 405,178 of record JANJXV010000734.1, on the reverse strand, counting down.
CCCTAACCCTAACCCTAACCCTAACCCTAACCCTAACCCTAACCCTAACCCTAACCCTAACCCTAACCCTAACCCTAACCCTAACCCTAACCCTAACCCTACCCTAACCCTAACCCTAACCCTAACCCTAACCCTAACCCTAACCCTAACCCTAACCCTAACCCTAACCCTAACCCTA